>JBBBDQ010001028.1:4587500-4612500 GCA_037127315.1 Ascarosepion bandense | reverse complement strand
AGACTTAAAACCATTCAAGTCCACATATGAATCTTGCGTTCGTATACCCACATATATATTTTTATAAAGACGGGATTTTCACGCGTAGAAATTGTGCTACATATATTTAAATATGCTAACAATTCTCACACATACTCACAAATTATGCATATATTTTCATACTTACACACATCCCTACATCCATACGTATATTCACTCATAGATGATTCCGCACCCATATATGCGTGTGTGTGTACATACAAATATATTCTTCATACATACTATTTATATCCACATATAATTATTGTGTTCACACACTCGCAAATTTATGAGGAGCGGATCTACGCACACATGTATACATATGTATATATATATATAAACAACTTATTAACGTATATCTATTAATTCTTTATACTTGCTATTTGCCATTTTTTTAAAATAAAAAATACCCGTATGTATAAAGACAATGTACGCTTGTATACACATATCCATCTACTCTTCACCCCCAATCGTTTTACTTATTTTTCTCTTCAGTTAAAAGAAATGCTTATTCCGGTAAAAATTTGGAACGAATATTGTGTGGTCTGATGAAATGAGCTAATTTAGCTCATTGAAATGAACTATAATTGATGAGCAATTTAAATGACGTGTTAAGTTTTTCTTTATATATATCATATTGCTCTGGATAACAACCATTCAGCTCCCTATATAGATATAACATTTAATATTTTATATTAAGTTGATCTTGTTGGATTATCCTCGCAGTTTACAGACTGGACATCTATATATATATATATATATATATATATAGATATGTATGTATGTGTGTGTGTGTGTGTGTGTGTGTGTGTGTGTGTGTGTGTGTGTGCAATCAAATTTGATCAACAACTTGAACAAGGTTAATACACTAAAACTCGGTTACGATCACTTGTGAATTCTTGATAGCACAATCATCGACAGCCCCCCCCCACCGAAATAACATTTTTGCTTCCTTCATCTATTTACAGCACTGTTTAACGCTTTACGAGTTTACAAAATGGAGTAATATTTTTTCTAATAGGTTTTCCAAGTTTTATTGATCTGATAATTCCCTTTTTTTTAAAGAATGCATTAATTATTGTAAATAATTTATTTCTGCTTACTTATTAGATTATTCGTGTTCTTCAATTCTATCATTTGTATTTAGTTCACTACATATATTGCAATTGCTTCCTATAATAGTTCTCGGGAACATAACATTTTAACATAACAGTGACACATTTTGAAACATCGCTAAGTATATATATATATATATATATATGTATATGTGTGTGTGTGTGTGTGTGTGTGTGTGTGTGTGTGTGTGTGTGAAAAATAAATACGAGGAACGAATTGGAAACGTAAACTCGAAATGGTACACACTAAAGGAAGCGTTAGTGACATCAGCAAACAACAGACGTAGAAGAAAAATAACTAATGAGATTCTCGACATGATGCAAAGAAGACAGAAAACAATGCCTAGAAATGGAGAAAACTATACAAGGAAATGAGAAGCAAATGCAACAGGCTAAAGAGAAATGGCTCAACGACAAATAAAATACACAGAGATATTGACGGACCGGAAATATTTAAATCCAAAGTGGTAGCTGCACTGGCCAAACAAAGCAGCTGAACCAGACGTCATTGTAAGAGATGCTGACAACTTTAGACGAGTTCGGCGTAGACAAAATTACAGAAATAACAAATGAAATCTACAACAGTGGTGATATACCGAAAGACCTTTGCAGATCGATTTTCTTAGCACTGCTTAAGAAGCCAGAGGCAAAGGAGAGTGAACTCTACCGAACAATCAGCTTTATGAGTCACACTACAAAACAGATCTTCTGAATCCTGATTTATAAAGCGTGGAGCAGAATCAGGCCAGAGATAGGACAAGAACAGTGCAGTTTCGTCAAGGATACTAGAACAAGGAAGGCCATATTTATGCTTAAAATGTTATTAGAAAGAGCAATACAAATGCAGAAGGACGTATACCTGTGTTTCATAGATTACGCACGCCCCAAAGACTTGATAGATATGCTCAGCAACCTAGAAATATTCAGGAAAGACATTAGAGTAATCAAGAACCTCTACTGGCCGCAAACTCTCTGCATAAAGGCAAAAAACGAGTTCAGCAGATATGCAAAGATAAAAGGGGTGTAAGAAAAGGATGTAGTTTCTTACTAGATCTATTCAACTTATACAGCGAGACAATTCTGAGAACCCTAGAAGTCATGCCGGGATTCATGCGGCCACAATCTGAACAATATAAGATACGCGGATGATACAATTCTTATAGCGAACACAGAAAAGAAACTACAAGAACTCTTACAGAATGTAGTTGAAGAAAGCGGAAAGAAAGGACTACATATAAACAAGAAAACTGAATGAATGTTCACAGTAAAAAGAGGCGCCCAAAATGTAAACTACAGACTGGCGATAATAAAATCCAGCAGGTCTAGAGATTTAAATACCTGGGAAGTGTTCTAAAAAAGGAAGGAAAGTGTGACACTGAGATCCGAAGGTGAACTGGCTTGACCAAAGATGCATTCCAAAAGTATTTAAAGATGGGAAAATTTCGCTGGAAACAAAGAAGAGATTATTGGATTGTTATGTGCTGTTTGTTCTTCAATATGGCATCGAATGCTGGGCAATCTCACCAAGATGAAGGTAAAAATTGAAGCAACCACAAACTATAATCTAATTTAAAGTTTTATAGAAAAAAGTGATTTCTTAAATTCAAAATTAAGGTTAAATATACAAAATTAGATTAATTATAATAACTGTGCTTAAATACAAAAATATTCTATAGTTGTAAAAAATAAACATTAAGGATAGGTTCAATGCCATTCCTTCCTACTGTGACACGATAACTAGACATATATGTATTTTATTATAATAGATTAAAATAGAAAATAGATTAGAATAGAAAATAGTTTAAAAACATATTTAACAAAAGTGAAAAAGAAGAGGAAAAAAATAAATAAACGCTTTTTCTTTTATGAGGAAAATTGTCCTCCGGTAAATATTTGACTCAGTGATAAAGGTCAGCGGGTAGGTTTTCGATGACCCGGTCAAAGGCTGTCCTTTACTGTATCTTGACCACACATTAAGCCTTTTCCGGCGGAAGCCTTATTAAGATAAAAAAAAGATAACTGAAATTTCAGACTTACAATCGCCGGTGTTTGTCACCGGTGGTCTAGAGCATTTCCGGATTTCCGGGTTTCCGGTCAGTTTAGATAAATTCAGGTGTTTTTTTCCGAGTAAGTTCAGAAGTTAAGAAGAGAAGGTGAAAGGAGTCAGCCGGGTGCGAGCTTGAAGTAAGGATCTCCGTTCGTCTTGTTTCGTTCAGTTTGGATTTTTTGATCTCCATTAATTAGAGTTAGAGCTGTGTGTCACATTCGCCTGCCCCAACCGACAAGGCTAACTCTAAACGAATAAAGCATCCTTTTCAACTCATCCAAGTTGTGGAAGTTCGTTCCTTATAGTCAATCTTGTACCCCCAGCTGTCCGGCCGACATTTTCAACAATCTTCCGGCAACATCACAGCGTGGAGAACGGCCGCCGGAGAAATTGTTAGGACAGGACCGTTGGGGTGTCACACTACCCTTTACACCTCCTTACTCTCCCCATCTGATAAATCCAAAGAATAAAGGCTAGCAAGGCGGCCATAATAACATATAAACAATTTTGTTTACAAAATTCCCGACACTTTCATTAATCAACTATATCTCCTACCCACCCACAGGTGCTGGTTAGGGTATTTAATATTTGGTGCTGGTTAGGGTATTTTAATATTTGTATTTTTTCCTATAAACACAGATTGCATATATCGTGAAAATTCCTAGGGATACGAGCTGAGCCTATCAGTTTCCAACGAACTATAGGGTTTAGCCCTTCTTCATTCATTTTACAAAATCTTCGTGAAAGGGCTGTTTGGTATTTCTGATTTGGGTTGGAAACGGAATACCTATGATTGTAATAACGTTGCTTAAAGACCCCCACGGATATACCAATATAGGTCCGGGAATTCTTTCTGGTGAAATGTGAGTTTCGTAGATTATCTGGGTGAATTTACACTTGCCTTCCACCGGGCAGATACTCACGGAGCTACAGTTGCATTCATTAGAAATTCCAGACCTAGAATCGGTATTATATAAATCCTTTAGAATCTGCTTATTGTGAGAATTAATGCTGTCGTCCATATTTGGAGTACAGGAATAGCTAATTTTTAATGTGTTCCTATTAAAGATTTTCCGTAGGGGATTGTTGTTATTGAAATGTTTATATGAGAAAATATTTTCATATTGGTTTTTTGCAGTATGGAGGGTTAAACCATATTATCTTTTTCTACAATTATTTTTATGTTTGGTATTAGATGGTTCGGGGTCAATAGTTGGTTTTTTTTAGAAGGGCCTTGTTGTAAATTTCTTTACTTTCATTGAAAGTTTTGACGTTCAATGATAAACGGTTAATCCTATTATTTATGATATTGGGTATCTGTTTTGAAATAGTTTTTGGGTGATTAGATGAGATATTAATGTAAGAGGGTAAACTATTTTCTTTGAGATAAGGCTGGCGGAACCCATAATTTAAGTTAAGAGTAATATCTACGTAGTTTACAATTTTAAGATTGGAAGAAACTTCAACCTTAAAATCGAGAAAATTTAGAGCGCTAATGATTTTTCATTAACTCTATTCGTATAGGGTCCATTGGAATTGGGGATAAACATTAATCCATCATCCCGATATAAACCTATCTGTTTGTGGTCCCAAAATCTACTTAATATGTCTAAAATATAGATTGCTACCAGATGCGCCACCTGGGCTGAATCATAAGCTCCCACAGGAACATCAAAACTATCATTCGGCCGTTTCGTCCATGTAGAATGTTCAAAGGCAATGATCGATTTCCTAGCAGCTAAATAATCTTACTATCCCCATCGGAGATATCAACATAATTTCTAGCAAAATCAATACAACTTTCAAGAAGGTCTTTAGATATTGAAGAGTAGAAATCTACAATATCAAATTTAAGAAAGGTGGATTTGGATTTATTTTTGATGTTATTAAACCAATTGATGGCGTCTTTGGAGCTTTTTCAGAGGTTTGGGTGCAAAGTAGATTGTAACTTTTCAATTAAGTTTTTTTTTAAATTTCTCTAAAAATTAAGCCTAATTCGCTTTTAGTCGGATTAATTAGTCTAATTTGCAACTTATTTGGGAAATTAGGTTTGTGGTCTTTAAATAAAATGTAAGCCTCTTTGGTAGATAATTTACTTATTCTATCACCAATCTTTAGATAATTTGCAAATTTAGTTGTGTTAATGTCTATTTCAGATAAACTTTTGTTTCCTCTGGTTATTTTATTTTTAAAGAGATTGGTGTAACTGGAAGGTTCACATTTATAAATATTGTTGGATTTATCCGACTTAAACCACAGGTCCTTAGAGTTTTTAAAGTTCTAATATCCGATTTTAATAAATCTTGGAAATCATTTAGGGATTTTCGTGATTTAATTTTGGGGATCAAGTTGAATATGTCCTTTTCGAAAGAGGCCAAAAATTTGCATACAGGTGGTGTCCGTTGGGTTTTGAGGTTAAAGTACTCCGTAGGACGAGACGAAGAATCCGTGGATCGAAGGAAGAAGTAGGCTTTCCATCGTAGCCTCCTCACAAAATTTTCAATTTTTTCTGTGAGAGGGATGAGAAAAGAATGAAGATTAGGGTAAGGTATATTCTTCAAGGAATACTCCGGAGTAAATCTCTCCATTTTGAAATTGGGATGTTGGGTAATCGAAAAATTATCCGGGACCAAACTGAGAGAGCTCAACTGCCAGCGAGAATATTTTGAGGACCCTAGAAGTTATGCATGGATTCGTAATCGGAGGCCACAATTTAAACAACCTAAGATACGTAGTTGATACAGTGCTGATAGCAAACACTGAAAGGAAACTACAAGGCCTCCTACAGAAGGTAGCTGAAGAAAGTAACAAGAAAGGACTAGAAATAAACTGCAAGAAAACCGAATGCATGGTCATCAGTAAAAAGAATATATACTAGAATCAAGCAGGTACAAAAATTTAAATACCTGGAAAGTGTTCTAACAGAAGACGGAAAGTGCGACACAGAGATTTGAAGGCGAATTGGCATGATGAAGGAAGCTTTCCAGAAGTTGAGCAAAGTATTAAGAAACAGGACAATTTCGCTAGAAACAAGGAAGAGAGTACTGGATTGCTATGTGATGTCGGTTCTTCAATATGGCAGTGAATGCTGGACAATATCATCAAAGATGAAGGAAAAACTTGAAGCAACTGAAATGTAGTTCTACATAAGGATGCTGCGAATATCATGGATCGAACATGTGAGCAATGGTGCGCTCTTAGAAATGATGGAAACGAAAAGGAAATTAATACTGAGCATCAGGAAGAGACAGCTGAAGTTCCTGGGACATGCAATAAGGAAGAAGGGCTTGGAGAACCTGATACTAACAGGCCAGATAGAGGGGAAAAGAGACAGGGGAAAGCAACGGATAACATATTTGAAGGACCTAATCAGGTGGATAACGGAGCGAGTGTTGCATGGTGTAACAGGAGAAGGCGTGCTCAGAGCCACCAGGGATAGGGAAACCTGGAAAGTCATGATCACCTACATCATAAAGGGACAGGGCACATAGAAGAAGAAGAATCCAAAAGGAAAAGCAGATAGGTAAATCCCAAAAAAACGATCCTAATTAATATTAATTACATTAATATTAAAACTGATCAAGGTGGAGGTCTCAATGAAATTAAAATTCAAGTTACAGAGCTAATTATAAAATAAAACAAATTCCGATGTTCAAATTTGTTGTATGGCCATTTCTAAGAGAGAGAGAGAGAGAGAGAGAGAGAGAGAGAGAGAGAGAGAGAGAGAGAGAGGTTTTTTTGAAATTATAGGTAAATATAAATTCCTTTATTTTAGAATATTTTAGAATATATTTGTTTTCCGCTTCTTCTCTTCAATGTTTTCTTTTCCTTTTCATTACCATTTTCATTTTGAGTTCACCAAAAATCACTGAATAATTCTTGCTTACTTTCTACACTTTATACACTTCAAAATATTTCCGCTTCCTGCTTTATAGTTTTATTAGCTTGGATATACGCGACACTTGTTTCTTAGCCTTTAAGTTTTTTATGCGAATTTCCGAAACTATTTTTTCTCATTCGCTACATCGGCAGCATCGCACGATACGTTGTTCCGATTTCTAGCCATTTTTCTTTTTCCGGTGACAGACGATAATTCATTATTATGTTTTTGAACCAAAGCTCGACAACCCGGAGGTTCTGTACTGCAGGCGGATATCTTCATACGACATGGCGCACTCGACAAGAAAAGAAATAAATGATACGCACAAAGACGACAAAAATCAGTTTCACTCGTGAATAGCAATACATCAAAGACAATTATTGCAAAGAAGACACAAAAAGACGTGTGTAAATTATATATGCATATATATATATATATATATATATATATATATATATATATATATATGTGTGTGTGTGTGTGTGTGTGTGTGTGTGTGTGTGCGTGTGTTTTCAGACAAGGATAGGAAAGCAGAAAAGAAAAGCAAAGAAGAAAATATTGAAATCTGAAATAATGGACATGTTACATGAGGGCGAAAAAAATCTGAAATCAGAATGGAAATTTATTAAACGAGCAAAACCGAAAGAAACAAAAATGGAACAAAACGAAAGACGCCGAGAAGATGAAAAAACAAAACAAAACATAGACATTAAGCAAAAACAAAAATGAAAAAACAAAAAAACAAAACAAAAAAAAAAACAATAAAAAAAACAAAACAAAACAAAAAAATACAATAAAAAACAGATTTCCTCCACCAATAGAAATGTGAATTAAAGCGACAAGAGAATACAAACTGAAATCAAATCGAAAGAAAACAAATGAATAAATGGAAGCCTGGAAGCTAAAATATTTTCTTGGAACCAAAAAGGGAAAGTAAATAATGTCTTTGTTGCTTTTGACGTTTCTTTTGGTGCACTTGAACGCGCGCCGACACTTTGCGACAAAAATGCAGCTCAAGATAACCAGCTTGATTGCGATCAGATCGAAGATAAGACAATTATAAAAGCAATAACATCCTTTATATTATAATAAAGACCGTGGTGTATTCATATATATATATATATATATATATATATATATATATATATTCCTCCTCATCGAGAGAAAAAGGCAATAGTAAGGCAGCGTCGGCTCAGTTAATTCTCTTTACTCAACTTATTAAACTTTGCTACCAGTTATGAAAGCTTTTCCAGTGTGTTTGCTCTTTAACGGTGCGTTATTTATTTTTGACAATAATTATGCCGTTTCGTAGTGAAGATTATATATATATATATATATATATATATATATATATATATATATTAGATAATTCATCAAGTTTTTATTAGACCTCAACAGAATGCAGAAAGCACTGGACGGCCGTTTCGTCCTATATTTGGGACTCATCAGCAGGAATTGAAAACCTAATATAGGACGAAACGACCGTCCAGTGTTTTCTGCATTCTGTTGAGGTCTAATAAAAACTCGATGAATTATCTAATTATTTCAAATCCCCCTACGATTTTAGTTTATATCGTTGCTTGAATCAGGTTATAAAGCCTCGGAGTGAGCGACTTGGTTTGAGTAGTCGTGGCTCTGGGAAGCTCGGTCCTATGGTTGAAGGAACTTGGATGAGTTCCTCCTAGGTATATGTAAATGAGTGGCGCTATATCAAGTTTAATTAGTTACCTCTTCGTCACCGGGGCCAGTGGACATCTGCTTAATTGTCTGGGTTTCAATTCCTGGTAGTGGATGCGCACTGCTGATGAGGCCCAAATATAGAACGAAACGGCCGTCCAGTGCTTTCTGCATTCTGTTGAGGTCTAATAAAAACTTGATGAATTATCTAATTATTTCACATCCTCCTACAATTCAATATATATATATATATATATATATATATATATATATATATATATATATATATATCCTCTCTATTATAATAAAGACCGTTGTGTTAAAAAATTCTTGAATAACTCCTCCCTAATTATGAAAATCTTCCTTTGTTTGAAAATTTCAGTCACACGTTTGTAAAAAACCCATGTTCGTTCGTTTGAAAAACGGAAAAATCAGTTATTATAAATCACCTGAAGATACCGAAAGGTTGAAACCTAGCTTTCGAAAATAACTCCTTTCCAAATGAAAAATATACAAAAGTTCTACAATATAAATGTATTAAACACTTTTTAATACAACGGTGTGCTGGTCTAATTTAATAATGACTAATATATATATATATATATATATATATATATATAATGAACTCTCGACCTATGAGGATCTGACAGCCTAATTGCTTCAGTTATGAAACCAAGGTAAACCGCCAGAAGACCCACACAAATGATTTGATTAAAATGGTGAAGTCTTGTGCAGAACCATTCACACTTTTCGGAACTATTGATCCACTCAGTAGGTGCATATAAATGCCACAAACAGGTTGCCACTACCTGCTGCGGTAGAATGGTTGTTAGCGAAGAACCCAATCTGTCCTGTTATTTAACCCATAACTGGAGGAAAGGGACGGATTAATACCTTTCCCAAGGGTATTAGCGCGTAAGTGAATGCAGGGCATTCGACTGGAATTCGAACTCGGCTCTCCGATTTCTCGTTTCGAGCCGATATCTACTGCACCACAACGCACATCCATCAAGAAACGCTCACAGCACCTGGTATTCCCAAGCGGTTACCCATCTAAGTATTGACCAGGATCAATGTTGCTTAACTTTGGTGATCGGACGAGAACCGGACCGGTGTATTCAACGTGATATGAACTTAAGATATATATATATATATATATATATGTGTGTGTGTGTGTGTGTGTGTGTGTGTGTGTGTGTGTGTGTGTTGGATTATTTTGTTTTTTTTTCTTTTTATGTCTTAATGTAAGATACGCAATAGTAGGCATATTAATATATATGTCGCCGCTATATTAGACGGCATATCGATATAAACAGTTGACTATCATTTTTGATAGCCCAGGCCCACTCGTAAAGGAATATTCGTAGCAGTAATATAGACGCTTTGGTTTATTTATGTTTTATCATTTATATTAATTTAAATAAAATTAATTCTTCACACCGACGATAACTGAAAATAGTTGATGAGCAAGTGACAACAGATCTCTTCAGAATTTACGCCTATTTTAAGAACTAGAAGTTTTTGCAGCATGCTAACTAACGCGTTGTGAAATCCTCACTGTATTGTTGAAACTATCGCCAACGTTTTTGTCGAGATTTACAAACTCTAAGTTTCGTTCAGTTTTGCAAACCTATAGATGAAAAAGCTGATTTGTTTGGAAAAATAATTTGACAAAAATCTCAATTTGTGGCTTAATAATTTCTTAATTTATCTTAATTTAATTTTATAGAACTTCCTGGCAAACAATATTTTAAAAAAAATTTATTTTCCTTATTTCTTTGTCATAGCGAAGAATAAATTCTTATATTTCTTACTCTTAAGCATGCAACATACAGCTAGCCATGCATAAATATTTCTTTCTGGAGCAAAATTTCAGCTTTTTGAAGTGTTTGGCCGTGTGATTTAACAAACTAGGAAACTTGATTTCTGTCCATTGAAAAGGGATATTCCAATACTTTAGGAATAAACTTCATTCGATCGGTCAATGTATGACTATTTTAGAGAGTGTGACGTACCTACGGATAGACGGATTGATGGAGGAATGGACTAACGAAAGTTACAGAATTTTATGTATAGATAAATGTTGTTATATGTTTTGTGTGAATTCTGTCTTGGATCTCCTATTTTCCTATTTTATTTTTGCAAAGCTCCAAAGTGTTTTCATTAGGATGGGACATAATTGTTACACTTGTATTTCAGTGCTTGGTACTTTTTAAAAAATTCCATCGTAAAGTTTATACATTTTTCTGTTTTTCTAATCTTTTTAATGTTAATACAACGACATCGACTTTCTAAAGATTATTATTTTTTTAAGATGACGAAATCTGTACTTCCGATCTGTGACAGAAAGCACGTTTGCATTTTCAAAGCCCCAAACAGGTCCATTGCTATGGCAGTAGGTTGCTGTCTAAAAGAACAAAAAACAAAAAATGTTTAAGCCACCTGTGAAAAGTATGTGAACAAATTTTAATATGCAATTTTTTTCATTTACTTACATCTCCTACACTTAACAAGGCCCATCCCACTCAAAACACTGGAACAGGCCTGGTGCTAAGGGATTTACCATTTCTGATTTCACGGCAGCTTTCTGAAAAACTGTTGTTGTTGGTGTCCTTGTTCTTCTTCTTCTATGTGGCATATCACTTCAGGATGTGGACGATAAATTTTGTTTTCCTGCTATCAATTCTGAACCCTATTCTGCCAACCATTTACACAAGCTCATTAGATAGGTTATGTACCGCTTTCCTCTGTCCCTCTTGCCTTCAATATGTCTTGTGAGTGTCAAATTCTCTTAGTAAATTTTGTCTTTTCACTATCTCCCCTAATCACTGTTCTGCCAACCATTTACACAAGCTCATTAGATAGATTATGTGCAACTTTCCTCTGTCTCTCTTGCCTTTAATATTTTCTGTGAGTGTCAAATTCTCTTAGTAAATTTTGCCTTTTCACTATCTCTCCTAATCCCTGTTCTTCCAACCATTTACACAAGCTCATTAGATAGGTTATGTGATGCTTTCCTCTTTCCCTCTTGCTTTCAATACATCTGTGTGTGTGTTAAATTTTCTTCGCCTTCTTTCTTCATTACGCGTCCTAGATATGTGAACGCTTATTATGAAGTTATGTAGAAGTGTGCTTTCTGCTTCCATTTTCTCTAAAACTTTATCATTGCCCATATGTTCAGTTTATGATA
Source organism: Ascarosepion bandense (assembly GCA_037127315.1). Lineage (NCBI taxonomy): Eukaryota > Metazoa > Mollusca > Cephalopoda > Sepiida > Sepiidae > Ascarosepion > Ascarosepion bandense. The sequence continues at coordinate 4,600,573 of JBBBDQ010001028.1, read as the reverse complement.
TTTTCAGCATCCTACTGTAGATACATATTTTTGTTAACTGAAGTCTTTTCCTAATCTGAGGGGAGATTGTACGCATTCGCTTCCATATAAGAGGATTGATATATGTGGAAGTTCACTACTTATTTCGTTTCTAATGAATTTTTCCTGTATCCTAATATTTGCTTAGCTTTTGGAAAGTATCTTTAGCTGCCCAACTTCTTCGGATTTTGATTTCGAACTTTTCGTTCCCTGTTAAAACACTTCGTATATGTTTAAATTGTCGTACTCTCTTTACTTTGTTTTGTCCAGTTTGTAAATGGCTATTCCTTTTGCTGACAACCATGCATTCTGTTATCCTGCAATTGATTAATGAACTTATTCTTAGCTACCTTTGCCGCTGATTCTGTTTTTAAATGTCCTTTTTGCAAGCTTTCACTTTTCATTTAAGTTACAACTTATGTGGTATTTTAAAACCTGCATGATATTATCATTATTCCTGGTAGTACTTGTAACATTCATCTGAAGTATTGTATTCGGTCCTGTTTGTCTGTCTGTTTGTTTGTCTGTCTGTCTGTCTGTCTGTCTGTCCGTGGTCAAGCCCCGCCGGATAGCTTCGGATGTCTGTCTGTCTGTCTGTCCGTGGTCAAGCCCCGCCGGATAGCTTCGGATGAAATTTTCAGGGATGATTGGCTTCTTGGGTTCTCTCTGGTACGGGATAAAGTTATAAATATTTTTTCATACGTTTCACATGCCAATACTGAATAACCCCACCCCCGCCAGATTGCTTTACGTCATTACATTTTTGAACGTATTATTATTATAATTATTTATAATATAAATTTAATATTTATTAACCAAAAGCAAAAAAAAAAAAAAAAAAGAAAAAAGTAAAGAAAAAAGTAAGAGCTGTTAAGTTCATTGCAGTTATTCTCATTTCTTCCACCAGTATGACTGATGTTAAAACCTCCAGGGAAGTGACTCGTTGCGCCTTCTCGGCTAACGTTCTCAGTTGCCATGAAGTGGAAAGACTATATTACATCCATTGCTAGGTCAGCTGTTAATAAAGATTGTTCAGTGTATCGGGCGAGACAATATTTCTCACTAGAATCTATCTTACATATCTGTAAGTATACAATTCGTCCATGCTTCGGATATTGCTGCTACATATGGTCCTGTGCTCCTTTGCCACTGTGTCACTTGAATGGGTGTATAAAACAAGTAAGCGATCACCCATTCAAAAGAAAGCAATAAAAAGATAATAATACAACATTAAAAAGAAGTTAACAAAACAAAAGCAATCAAAAAGCAACCACATATAGACCACGTACATACCAAAATATCAAAATACACAAAGCCCCATATAAATAAAAAAAAAAAAAAAAAAACGAGACTCAACTATAGTGGAAAAATTGAGCGCTAACGAGTTAAGACATTATAACGTGTCTTCTCGAAACTTCGAAGTCGGCATGAATATGCCAACTTAAATGACAAACTTCTCAACATGATGCAGGATCGAAAGTCCCTGTTGTAGAGGCTGCATTTATGTTCTGTTTCTGGTCTGTCGGAACTATCACTTTGCTTTCTGCGAACCCGCCTCTCCATGGAGGCTTGTGTTGAGTTGTTTGGCTAGGGTTCCTCTCCACTTGGACCGGTTTGACTGCTGTGGCCGCCCAGTGAGTTTTCTTCAGAGGCTAGATCTCTATCTAGAACGTCTTTTTGGATGCGGCCGACTGGCATGCGGTGGACATGGCCTAGCCAACGGAGTCTGCACTGCTTAAGGAGTGTGAACATGGTGGGCTGACCCGCGTGAGACAAGACCTCAGTGTAGGGCACTGTATTAATCCTATATATATATATATATATATATATATATATGTGTGTGTGTGTGTGTGTGTGTGTGTGTGCGCGACTTGCTGCCTAGAGGTTCGGGGAAATTAGCCATAAAAAATTACTTTAACACGCAGTTTTAACCGTGTCCTTTAATGCACGTACGTTATATGCGGTGATCTCACACAGAACAATGTCTAACCATATTATTGTAATGTACGGAAAGCCTACGTATATATTTCCAGTCCGTGGCATAACATTTATTATGACATTCGGAATCAATATTGTTACCTTGTGAGAGGTCTTGCTTATTTGTATCGCTTTTTTATTGTACCTTCCGGATCGTTATTCTATAACCGTTGAATAAGCAACGTGTAATAAAAGATTTGCTTCCGGCGAGACTTGAACTCATGTGAGTTGGTCTTGCGAAACTGCCGTTTTATAACAGCGCCATTATCTATTTTGCTACAAAGCTTTACTCGTCGGCATGAAACTTCCTCTATAACATCAGACTGTTATTTTATTAAGTTAGAAGGCAATAGCAGCAGGCACTAAACAAGATATTTCTGGAAAAAAATGTTCTTTCAAAAAACATTGATCGATCTAAACGAATCCTGAAGGTTTAAATACTGAAAATGTTGCTGTTTTAAGCTGAATGATTTTAGTTTTAAAACCCAACACATTTGCCTTTTCAATTGGTATTCTGTGAAAGTTGTAGAGATTGTATTTCTGGAAAAGGATTAATGCAACGGAATCAATTTTTGTGTCTGTAGAAATTGTTTGTTTAATATATTATCTGGTTCCTTCTAAAGTACTATACTATACTTCTAACATCTCGGCCTAAACTCTGAAATTTAATTTACTGTTTATTTTAATAGGAATAGATAAGTTCGCGTGTCGTCCAATTCACACACCTCTCAGGTTTTTTGAACAGGAATAGGTGTTTCCTTTGTTAGGATTGGGCTTCCGGTTCTTTCTAAAGATTTTTATTCTTTTTCACTTCCAGAAGCCCGTTAATAGCATTTTACCCTTCCTCGGAAAGAGTTGATGAAAAAAAAAAAATCAAAATCTGTGAATTCAAGTTCGTTTTTAGTTAAAAAATATAAGGTTGGATACATTTGTCAACACCCAAACCCTTATTTTCGTCTGAAAATATGAGATGTCTAAGACTAAAACCCATTATTTGTTATGAGATTACAACTCGAGATAAATCGTTAAATTACAACATTGTTTATTTAATATGAAAATATGAGGTGAGGTAAATATTTAAACAGTAAAACTCTTGTTTTAGCGTCTAAATGTGAAGTGGGTAAGTTTCTTAATTCTAAAATCAATGATGTGGTATGAAATGTGTGTGAGGCGGCAGACCTTTTTTTTACACCTAAAACTTTTATTTAATTAAAAAAATGTGAGATGAGCTAAACTAAAAATTTATATTTAGATTATTAGCATTTTGAGTATTTTTAACTTTCAAAATTCGTTTATATTGAACAATTTAAGTAAGAAATATTAAAGCGGGGTTTCGTTTAAGAAATAAATTATTTCATTTGAATCTTCAGTTGAATTTAACAAAATAAACTACAAAGTAACTCTTTTCTTAACTAATATTTCAGAGTTTGCGCGTACTTTCGATATCTTATTGTTGCATGCTCGGTCGAGTGTAACTCAGTTATCTCCCTTCGTTCGATCAGGTTAGAATTGACGTATAGTGGAAACTCCCGTGGTTTTTATCGTTACGTCAAGTATTGAGATGAAATATTTTCCGTAATTATGCAAACTAGTATCCCCATCGGCAGGCATATTTTTGGTATATGTCGCATTCAGTGGTCACTGAGGGACAATCATGATTTAACCTATAGGAATTAAACACAATTTTCTCACTCACAAATTTCAATAGTCAAGTTTCGCTTATATAAAGAAACAACTCAGTTTAGACAGTAAAATTTTTAGAAATTTTTGTGCAATGATCAAATTTTTAACCCGAACTTATTTCTTCTTCTTATAAGTATTATTTTGTTTGAGGTGGCGTCTATATTATTTTTAAACACTGAAATTAATGTCAATTACAAATGTAGGCTGTGTCGGCCATGCCTAGTACAAGGCCTCTTTCAAACATAGTCGACAATCCTCACAATTTTGAATATCAGAAGGTTGAAGGTTGGATGTTAAAATGTGGAAAGATAAAATATGTAATAATGTGTAAGAAGAAAAATAAAATGTTCACAGAGAAAATGCATGTAGTTAATTGTACAAAGAAAAATGTAAGTATTTTAAACGTCCCACAGAAAATCAGAGTTCATAGTTGATAGTAGCAGAATGCGTGTATGTAAAAAGAGTAAAAAGGCTGCTAATAAAAATCTGTGTTCTTTTTCTTTTTATAGTCGGAGAAAAGGTGAAGAGGAAAGTCAGGCAATAAAGAAAATTGTACTTATCGAAGTCAGTTGAAATATCTTGTTGTTTTCTTTGACGGTGTGTGAGTGAAGACAAAGAAAGGAAAATTGGAAGAAGAGGTAGAACGAATATGTGATGCGCTCTTACGTCCGGGTCGGCAAATTAAATTTTCTTTAGTCACATTGCGACGAGATCCTTTTAGATTCCCTCCCATGTCGGACTGATTTGACCAGTCAAGATGTGTGGTTTAAGTAGTGGATTTTAGTCATGTGACTGGCTCCAACAGCATACCCATTTTCTAGGTGTGGAAAAAAATTGACCGGGGTCATAGATGAATTCTCTATTTCCTATCCGATCAGAATCTAGAATCTTAACTTTCACACTGACTTGTGAAATTTGCCCCGGGGTTTTCCAAAATGTTTTTAGTCGTTCTGATTCATTTTTACGGGTGTGCAATGTTACTTTGTGTGTTTTAGTTAACTATTGGATGATATAGGATTTGTATTCTATACAAAGAAGACAAGAGAACACATATACTCGAAAAGCCAAAATCTCAGTAATATCTTTAATATCTCTATTTATTAAAAACGACCAATCAGATTAAAAAGGGTTGCGTATTTGTCAATTGGTATTTATTTCATCCAAAGAACAAAGACAATTAAAAGTGCTTCTCAGGTGCATATATTTGTTTACAACTTTCAACTCCATGATAGAAATTAGTTGGCGCTGGCTACTACGTCATCACTGCCATCTAACCTTTTCTGAAGCCCCAAAACTTTTCAAAATTAATCAAGATTGATGTGTTTCAGATCATTGAATATGTGGGTGATCAAATCACAGTCTTCATTATATGTAAATCTCTTATTACAGTCGAGATAATCTTTGTTTTGGTAGCAAAAGTCCTGAGGCTGAAGAATGTATGTGTTGTTCATTATTACACATAAAATCTATGAGTGCAAATCTTAAATGCATTTACCAAGAGAATATATAAAATATCGAGCCAAAAATAATTCCCTGTTTGATACCAGTTCATAACTTAAATATTCAATATGGATGCCTTCTATACTTACACTAATGAGCGCGTGGCATATAAAAACACCCGGATGTAGAGCCGATGATCCACATCAGTATCAGCCATCGAAGTCCATGACGTCCACTCACAGCAACAGGATCTGAGTACACCAAGTGTAGGGTGGATTGTCCATAGATTTCCGACCAGCCATCGATTGGCCAAAGATGGTGATATTTACACACGCTTGCATATAATCATGTAATAATATCACCAGGCTGACAGAGACTGCATGACATCCTAACTTACGTGTAGCATCATATAGAGTCTAAATATTTAACGGCGTCATGAGCCTTAATTAAAGCAATAAATTCAGATTTTGTTCTCAATGTTTTGCTTGCATTTACGTGGCAATCAAAATCATATCCATTGTTTCTCTGTTTAGTCTAAGGTCACACAGATATTCCAGAATAACATTTGGTGTTATGTGGTGCTAAACCATGAAAGGAGAATAGAATCAATTACCTTTCTAGCAGAAGATAGGGTTCTATTTATTCTTGAAATGTTCACAAATCTCACGTACAACCTTACTTTTGTAAACTGGAATTACAATCGTAAATCTCCATTCTGTTTTAACAGTTCCTGTATCCGATGCAACGCTTATCAGTGTCTGTATTATTCTTTTAGGGCGCTCACCTTTAAAGAAAACATTCTAGGTCTATCTATGCTAGGAAGTTTACCCAAATTAAGTTTTCGATTGATGTTTGTCTTTCCACAATTAAAGAGATATTATCAATTTCATTAATTGATGGCTTTTGTTTCATATTTGTAATGATGCTAATGTCAATATTTGAATATCGAATTAACAGATCAGAAACCTGCTCCTTCTATTGTTTTTCATCTTTCGAACATTTCCTTCACATGACGAGATCAATGAGGAATTACAAAAGGAACTGGTTGTCAATAATCTACTTTTTTTTTTAATCATTTCACCCCCAAGCAAGGCGGAAACGCCACTGATGTGCAGGGGGCTACATAAATGTAAAAAGATTAATTAGAAAAGAGTGAGGAGTACAAACTAGTTAGAAAGGAACAATAGAAAGCTGAGAAAGCAGGTGCGATGACAGATATATAGGTGGAGAGAAAGGGAAGGTTATACGAGGGTGGGGAGAGATCTAGAGTTCAGTGGTTAGTAGATGAGTATTGACTTTGCATTTAAATTTCTGGAGGTTGTAGCCGTCAGGAAAGCAAGAATACGGGAGCGAGTTCCACAGGCGGGAAGCGCGAGAGAAGAAGCTGCAGGAGTAGAACTGTCGTCTGCATTTGGCTAACCTGACTGTGAATGGGTGGGACCCAGATGCCAGTCTGGTTGCACGAGTAAACACCTGTTGAGGAGGCATCAGTGACTTAAGTTTGTCTGAGCAGAAGCCATGAAAGTATTTATAGAACAGACAAAGGGCGGCCACATTTCGACGATGGGGAAGTGGCTGCAGTCGAGCCGCCAGATCAGTACCTATCACATTACAGACTCTCCTTTGGAGCCTGTCAAAAACACTGAGGAGAACGGCAGGGGCACCTGACCATAAATGGCAGCAGTACTCCATGCACGGACGGATGATTGACTTGTATATATGCAGGATGGATTCAGGTGGAAAAAACATCCTGGATCGACATAGTGACCCAACTTTCTTAGCAGTAGATTTTGCTATGGATTCAATATAGTGGTTCCATTTGAGGTCTGAGGATAGAGTAAGTCCGAGGATGTGTAGTGTATTACTCTCCGGGAGAATCGCTTGGTCCATGCTTATGGGAGGCAGGAGAGGTTGCCTGTAATGGTTGACAGACAACAGCTTGGTCTTAGATGAATTGAAATTGACAAGCCACTTCTTGCCCCAGTTCACCACAGAGTGTAGATCCCGTTCAAGGTCAGCAGCGAGATTATGTTTGTCTGCCACGACAGGTTTCTTACTGGTGCGGGAGTATATTGTAGTGTCATCTGCGTAGATGCCTACTTGGGACTTGATCTCATCTGGGAGGTCGTTGATGAAAATAAGGAAGAGCGTCGGGCCCAGGATAGAGCCCTGTGGGACACCAGCATTCGTGCTGTAGGACGAAGAGACACGCCCATTCAGAACGACCTTCATTTTGCTGTTATTTAAGAAAGATTGGATTAGGTCAAGCAGGCGACCGGTAATACCATAACCGCGTAGTTTGCATAGGAGGCCAGAGTGCCAAACCCTGTCGAAAGCCTTGGAGATGTCCAGAGCAACCGCGCGAGCCTCGTCAGACTCATCAAGGGCCTGTAGCATGTACTCCGTTACGGTTGTTAGCAGGTCGGCCGTGGACCTGGCAAAGCGGAATCCATATTGCCTGTCGGAGAACAGTTTGTGGGCGGTGAGATGATGAACTATTTCAGCATTGATTATAGCCTCGAATACTTTCCCGAATATCGGTAGAAGACTGATAGGGCGATAGTTGGATGGGTCCGAGGGTTCACCACAATTCTTAAATACAGGAACGACTGAAGAGAACTTCCAGCATGCAGGAAAGCAGGAAGCAGAAAGGCAGTAGTTAAATAGTTAGAGAGGATAGAGAGGACAGGGGAAAGTTCAGGGGCACACCTCTTAAGGACTATCGTCTCCATCGTCTCCACACGCCTTATGGGGGTCGAGTTTTGAAATTACTCTGGATACTACTGTCGGGGTAATATATACGTCGTGCAGTTTGGCCTCAGTTCTAATAGGGAAGTCGGGTGGGTGTACTCCGGACGAATCGAATGTGGAGTTGGATGAGAATCTGTGGGCAAAGCACTCAGCTTTGTCCGCAGATGACGTGAGAACCTCAAATCCATGGATTAAAGGAGGTATTGAGGATTTCCTATTGTTGAGCACTCGTTTACAAATCCTCCAATAGTCCTTGGAGCCGAACTTGCGGTCAGCTATGTGCTGTCGCATTCTCTCAGCAAACAAATGTTTGGCGTCATTTAGGGCTCTCTTGCACTCATTGCGAGCAGATGTGAACAGGCGCCTATTGTGATCAGTTGACTGTCTCCGGAATAGACGGAAGTAATGGTTCTGTGGGCAATGGTGGTTGAGCAGGCCGGAGAGAACCACAGAGAGGAATGAGGTTTTAAGCAATACTTCCTGGTGGGTATGAAGGCATCAATGCCAGCTTTCACCCATGAGGAGACCTCAGAGGCACAGTCATCAACTGATAGGTCGAACACTTTTCCCCAAGGGACGTCGCAGAGGAAATCGGGAAAGGCATCCCAGTCAGCTTTTTGGTAGAGGTAGGAGGTCCTATAGGTAGGGGGCTCCTGGGGGGAGTGAGATTGGAAAGAAATACTGAGAGAGACTACAGCGTGGTCTGAGTTGCCGAGAGGGCAAAGCTGCGAGACTTGACAGGCGTCAGGCGCAGAGGTGAAACATATATCTAGCAGTGAGGAATGACCCGAGGAAGTGCTTGGGAAGCGAGTGGGGAAGTCCACCACTTGCGTAAGGGATTGGGAAATAGCAAAGTTCATGGCGTGAATGCCCGCTGGACCAGTAACGGCGTTAGACACCCAGCCCATGCATGTGGACAGTGAAATCCTTCCTTAAAAGGAGAAGATAACCAGGGATGAAGAGGTCAGAGGAGGGAATAGCTGAGTTGAGGTTAGTTTCGCAGAGCGCAAGGATGTCAGGGGACTTTTCATGCAGGAACGCTTCTACACTAGGAAAGTTAGTACGAATGCCCCGGATATTAGTGAAGGAAAGGTTAATGGGTTTAGGTGGTTTGGATTTAACTGGTTTAGGGTTATTTCTGATTTGTTTAGTCATGATTCTGTTTGTAGAAAGGGACCTAGGGTAGAGGATACAGGCGGTCATTATCCACGATCTGTGCTGGGAGGGAAACTGGCTAGGGCTGCAGCAAGGTGTGGCCTCGGGGTTGCCCACCGAAAGCGCTTGCAGGGACACCTATCCATGTGCGACATGGCACTACAAGAACCCCGATATTATACAACTGTTGATCAGAGCAGCCGCTCTTGACGCTACGCAAGAGTTAGGGCTCCTAGCTACCAGTCGGAAGCAGCAACCAGGAAACTGCCAACCCGGTACCCTCACAGTGATGAGCCGTTGCCAACAACCGGCCAGATCGCAGGAAACTCACGGAAGCACCAATACCAAGGTCTGAAGAGAGAGAAGAGAAAGCCGGAAACCACATCCTAAACAGGAAACAAGGGGCAAGCCTCTACTCCAGTTCAATAGACGTGGGAGGAGTATGGACCGGGCGATAGTGTGACCTATCTACTCCTATTTAAAAAAAAAAGAAAAAACAAAAAAACAAAAAACAAAAAAAAAAACACAAAACACAAACTTCCAAAAGTGGATAGTTAACTAAGTTTTAACTTAGTTAAAGTCCAAATGAAGCATGAACGCTAAAAAGTGAGGAAAAAAACAAACAAAAAAAAAAAACAAAAAAGAAAAATACAGATTTAAGAAATAATTCGTAACATACCTCACAGTTTAACACAGGAAATTTGAATTAAGAAAGTTTCACTCTTCAATTTAATAAGACCACAGGAATTCGTTGTACTGTGTCTATGTGTAGCAAATTGTATATCTCTAGGCAAAGTTTTCTATCTAATTATCTTTTATGATTGGTATTGCGTTTTTAAACTTTGCTTAGATTTTCTTAAGTTTTTCTAGAAATATTTTTCAAAATTCAGGTAAGAAATTTGTGTTGAGAAGCTTGTCTAATTCAAACATTAAGTTTATCTCAGCATCACTTTTCTCAGACAAGTCACAATGTTCAGATTTCTGAAAGCTTAGACTAAAATTCCCTGACCCCTTCGTTGAATCATCATTACGCCCAGATATAGTATTCTTCTCAAACAATATAAAGAAAAGTAATAATGTCAGAATTGACAGACCCTTGGGAAGAGTACGCAGAAGAAGTTCAAAAACGGAAAAGATTAAAATATGATGAATTACTTACAATATAAAAACAATGGATGGAAAGCATGCTGTTTGCCAATCGAAGTGGGCGCAAGAAGTTTTGTAGCAAGGTCCCTATGCAAAACCCTAACTGACATTGACTTAGTAGAAGCTAACAAAAGGAAGGCAATCCGAACCATAATTGATACAGCAGAAAGAACAGCAAAATGGTTATGGTTTAAACGAAATAGTCCTTGGACTCCAATGCAACAAAATAGTTAAAAAATAATCAGAAAGGATAAGGACTGTAAATAATATAAAGTTTATTGTGAAAACAATATAAATAACATTTTAATTGTCAAAATATCCGACTTGAATTAAACAGGAACAGACTATGAATATCACAGTTCAGTTTGTAAAATATGTTCCTTGTAAAGTTGTATATATTTGTTTGTTAATTTTACGCGTTTTTATTTTTGTTTATTTTTATTTTTTTAAAACAGTTTTAAGGGTGATATACATCGAAAGACGTTTTGTCTTCAATTTGTTATCATTTTTCTTTTAAACAGCTATAAGTACGTAAAACGTCGAATTTGTAAAGTTGTATATATTGGGATGTTATACTTTATTTTACACGCGTATTTTTTTAGCGTTTTTAAGCGTGATATACATCGTAATACGTTTAATCTTAGATTTGTACTTTAGTTATAAGCATGTGTACTTATTTAGTTATAAGCATGAAATATATCGTAAAGCTATTTTATTGTATTTTTATTTTTTATTTATTTATTTTCTCAAAATTTAACTTTTTACATAATTATTTCAAACTTTTCGACATTGTAATTTGCATTGTAATTTGCATATAGTATAGTATTTTTTGACAGTATTTGTTTATTTCTATTATATTACCGATAAAATGCAGCCGTAACTTCTACTCCAACAGTTTCTTTCCTCGCACTTCCCGACTGTGGAATTCTCTTCCAAACGATTGCTTCCCCGACGGCTACAATCTCCAGGAGTTTAAATGTAAGGTCAATACACACCTCCTAACACACTAACCTGCTCCCATTCTATCAAGCACTCTTCCCATCTGCCCGACCCTCATCCTCGCTATCCTTACTCATCTGTCACCTTTCTCCTGACATTCCCTATGTCTATCCACTCCTTCTCTTTACCTTCCCCTATGTAGCCCCATGCGCAATAGTGGCAGTGGAATGCCTTGCTTGGGGTGAGATGATTAAAAAAAAAAATAGTCAATTAGTCTTTTATCAATAATCGTTTTACTTTTTTTAGTTTTAAATTATAGCTTTTATAGTACGAATCAAAACCAAATTAATTAAATTACTTAACCTTGTTTGGCTAACAATATAAAGGGTTAAAATTAAGAACGTGAAATTACGTCCTCAGTTATCCAATGAAGCTGCTGTCCACAGAAAAAAAAAAATGCTTGTCCCGCTGTAGATAATTTAAAGTCAGTTTGCACAGTGGATTGGTTGTTACGAACATTCAATCAGGTGCGCAAAAGACGTGGTCTATGTTCGTTCAATGTACTATAAAGGCCATAGTCTCTGCTAGCATTTGATTGCAGAGTGGGGATCAGGGCTTGATTTCCCCTGATTGGGTCGGTTTGGTGATGGGGAAGGTGTATGATGTTGAAAGACCCGAAACTCCCAACTCCCTGATGAACCAAGTGAATTTACATCACCGACGCCTCCCTCCGGCGCATATGAAAGAGTATATATATATATATATATATATATATATATATATATATATATATATATATATATAATCATTTTACCTCAATGTCATTCATGCGCAGGGGGTTACATAAGAGAAAAGTGAAGAGAAAGAAGAATGGGTCGCAGGGGGCGTCGGAGAATGGGTATGAGAAGGATGTAAACACTGATGTGAAAATAGCTGTTTGAGAGTAGATGAGAAAAGGAGTAGAACAAGATACATGGGGTGTCGGGAAAGAATGGGAGTCAAGGAGATAAGAGATGACAATTTACGTTGCATTTAAACTCTTGGAGATTGTAGCTATCAGGGAAGCAAGTATACGGAAGGGAATTATACAGGCGGGAAATGCAAGAAAAGATGCTGATAGAGTAGAAGTTGCGATTAATTTAGATTGCTTTTGCTGTAAAAGGGTGGGACCTAGTTGCCAGTCTAGTAGCTCAAGGGAGCTAAACTGTTCAGAGCAGAATCCGTGAAAATATTTGTAGAAGAGACAGAGGGAACAGGACAACAGCTCAAGCTTTGCCATTCTAAAACCTGGTGTATGTACTCTGTGATGGTCGTTAGCATATCAGCGGTAGACCTGGCGAGACGGAAGCTATATTTTGTCGGAGAATAGGCTGTGAGCTGTGAGATATTGAACTACTTCAGCATTGAAAATAGCTTCAGACGCTTTGCCAAAAAATCGGTAGGAGGCTGACAGGTTTCAGAGAGGGGTCTGAGGGTTTTCCAGTGTTCTTAAAAACTGGGACCACAGATGGAGACTTCCAGCAAGCAGGAAAGCAAGAAGCAGAGAGGCAGTAGTTATAGAGTTTTTGGAGAACAGAGGAGAATTCAGGGGCACATTTCTTTATGAGGATGACTGGGACTTCATCACATCCACTCGCCTGATGGGGACCAAGCTTTGAAATTATGTTAGTGACCAGCGAGGGAGTAATGTAAACATAATTCAGCTGAGCTTCAGTTCTAGGCTGAAAGTCAGGTGCGGATACTCTAGACGAATCAAATGTGAAGTTGGTGGAGAATCTGCGAGCAAAGCACCCGACCTTGTCCGTTGAAGTTGTGAGGACCTCAAATTTATTGATTAAAAGAGGGATGAAAAGTTTGCTGTTATTTAGCACACTTTTGCAGAGCATTCACTAGTCCTTAGAGCCAAGCTTGGAGGCTGATATACACTGCTTCATTCTATTAGCAAGGAGCAGCTTAAGATGATT
>JBBBDQ010001028.1:4572500-4585000 GCA_037127315.1 Ascarosepion bandense | reverse complement strand
AGAAAGGAGCAAGAGAAAGATGGGAATACAAGTGTGATGACAGTTGCAAAGGTGGAGAGAAAGGAAAGGATATACAGGATGATGAAGAAAGAACCAGAGTCAACTGGTTAAGAGATGAGTATTGACATTGCATTTAAATTCCTGAAGGTTGTAGCCGTCAGGAAAGCAAGAATAAGGAAGCGTGTTCCACAGGCGGGAAGTGCGAGAGAAGAAGCTGCAGGAGTAGAATTGTCGTCTGCATTTGGTTAATCTAACTGTGAATGGGTGAGGCCCAGTTGTCAATCTGGTTGCACGAGTAAACACCTGTTGCAGAGGCACCAGTGACTTAAGTTCGTTGGAGCAGAAGCCATGAAAGTATTTATAGAACAGACAAAGGGAGGCCACATCTCGTCGGTGGGGAAGTGGCTGTAGTCGAGCCGCCAAGTCGGTACCTATCACATTACTGATTCTCCTTTGGAGCCTGTCAAGATCACTGAGATGAACAGCAGGGGCGTTTGACCATATATGGCAGCAGTATTCCATGCACGGAAGAATGGTTGATTTGCATATATGCAGGATGGATTCAGGCGGGAAAAATATCCTGGCCCGACACAGTGACCCAACCTTCTTAGCAGTGGATTTAACTATGGACTCAATGTAGTGGTTCCATTTGAGATCAGAAGAGAGGGTAAGGCCGAGGAGGCGCAGTGTATTGCTTTCAGGGAGACTCGCTTGGTCCATGCTTATGGGAGGCAGGAGAGGTTGCTTGTAATGATTGACAGACAACAGCTTGGTCTTAGACGCATTGAAATTGACAAACCACTTCTTACCCCAATTCACCACAGAATGTAGATCCCTCTCAAGGTCAGTAGCGAGATTATGTTTGTCCGCCACGCCGGGTTTCTTACTGATGCGGGAGTAAATTGTGGTGTCATCTGCGTACATGCCTATTGTTTATTATCAACTTTACCGCATGGAAAAAAGCCGTTTAACAAAAAAGCAGTCAATCTGTAATGGGCTGCTGTGACGAGACAACCTTACAGAGAGCTCAAGAGAACAAGGTATAAGTACAAACAGCGGAAAGTTTCTACATCACATCTTTGCTGGGGTAGGTCTGTACATGCAACATGTGTGATTGTGTCCGCCTATCACATATTAGATTTTACAGCACCATGAGACTCCGCATGAGAGTCTCTTCTCTCAGCGTGGAAAATCAATGGTCTTTTGAGACTGCGATGCTGACTATGATGATTTATTTTGGTTGATTTATTTAAGCTTTTGTTGTTTATCAATTGCTGATTAGATGATCCCCAATCAAATATACAAAATCATCGATTTACATGTCCTTTTGTTTTTCTTAGATTCAAATTTTCTAGTTTGTCTTCTGGTGCCACTATTTCTCTGTTGCTACCATTACTGAATATAAGCATATATGAGTATTAAGTGCCAATGATATATTTTCTCCTCCATCAGCCGCCATGGCTGATGGAGGAGAAAATATATCATTGGCACTTAATACTCATATATGCTTATATTCAGTAATGGATAAAGTTCCAGTACATTTTTTCCTGTAATATGTGACCTAGTATGAAGCCTATCGTTATTTACTAGAGATCGGTCAATAGATTTGCTAGTGTGTGCCGAATTGCATATCCTTTTATTCTATCCTTGGAAAGGTGGTAACTTGCCCAACTCCGTTCCTTGTTGCGTCGTAGCAGGCGCCCATGAAAGTTGCCTTAATATTTTGCTACAAATTAACGAATAAATAAATGGAATGTCTGTAAAAAAACAAAAGAAAAGCAAATAAAAAACAAACAAACAAAAAACGAACGTCTCTATAAAAGCTGAAAAAGAATGTCATAAAACGTTTCATATAAAACAAAGAATAAAATGATAGGAATAACTTTTGGGTATATATATTTTTTTATTTAACTTTATTTTTCCCAGAACGAATTCACAGGATATCAGAAATCTTTTCGTCAATACAATTATCTCAATTTCTTTTCACCAACATTTTATTTATTCTCATAACATTTTAAAAACTTTTATTCTCTTTTTTTGTCTTTACTTTTTTATTTATTTCGACCAAGAAAAAGGCGGGAACATTCAAACAACTTCAATATGGGGCCGCAGCGTAAAAATATCACCAAAAAAATATTTCACCAACTCCCACACCAAAATAAGAAGAACTGTGTCGTATTTTTCTTCAAGCAAGTCTCCCATGAAATCTTATCGTCTGGAAAGTGATCGTCAGCTTTTTTAAAATTAATTATTCGCTCAGAACACAACAAGTAATTTTTTATGATTGCATAGTATTGCGGTACAGAGTGGCATGACGGTTACCGGTCCTAAAAAACATAATCGGTGAACCGTGTTTGGGCTTCGATTGAGACTGCATTCACTTCGAATTAATGCTCTATTAAAGGAGTGAATATACTTTTCCCTGCTATTGGTAAATAAGAGGGCAGAATTAGCTTTGTAGGTTTTCTTTTGCAACCGGTCAAAATAAGACAACGCTGATTCGAAAATCAAATCGGTATTAACCTCTACTTTTTGACCAGTTCGGCAGTTAACAATGGCCGCTGATCAGGACATCTCATTGTAACATTGGAAAAACAACTTTGGAAAGTGAGAGAGTGGGATCGTCTCTATCTTAACTTAAAAACTCTCAATCGTAAGTTACAGCTATAGACATCGAAACTATGAGCAACCAAAGAGTATATATATATATATATATATATATATATATATATGATAGAATAAGAAAAGAAAAGTTAGGAAAAGTGTTTTTAATCTGCTATGTTTTACTTGATTAAGTTTTGTAGTTTTGTCAGAGATTTGTTTACAAGACACGAACTTAAAATTATAAAATTATAAAAAAAATTATATATATATATATATATATATATATATGAAAGAAAATGCATCAAGGAAAGTAAATATTAATCAAACTGTTTTTGTATATTTAAAAAGTGTAATTACATCTTTTTGTTTCGATTGTCCAACTTGATATTACCAATAAATTTGATACCATTCTTACCTACAGGGAGCGTCTTTAGACTTGGGTGTGAAAATCAGTTTGTGATCAAATGTCATTCAGGTTCTAAACTCGTCAAGGTATGCAATGATGCACAAAACTGTTTTAGTAGAATTGTTCAATGTATTTTTTTAAATATATTCTAAAACAAAACTATTTCATCGACTGATTGTGAATTGATCAAATTCATAGATATCCAATTTCCGATTGATTTATTAATTACCGACATTTTTATTAATTCCTGAAGCAGTATTCATTGGAAAAGAATCCCAAGCAAACCAAAAGAAGGTTCTTCACTTATGAAAATTATTATGGGTTGGAATTTCTGCCTGTAAATTAATTCGAATAATTGAAATCATGTCAGTTATTGAACATTCAGGCCAGGGAAAGACTCAATTTGACTGGAAATTATTTTTTCGATTCGCAAGGATTTATCCCATCAAAGAGGCATTAAGAAATCTTTTTAACTCACATTCAACGCAAACAAGTATATATTTAGTTATATACACAAAAGATTATGCAATATTAGAAGACAGCATTTTAATCTAAAGAATGACTTGTATATAAAAAGAACTTTACGTAGGGCCAAAAACAACCGATAAATTGAATTGGAAGAGGAAAAATAGTGCACTGAGTGTACTGATTATATATATATATATATAGATATATATTGTCAAACTTGTTACAAGTACGCACTTGTTAATCAATTTGAACTCTCAACGGTTACGCACGCATAGACACACAATTATTTATATATATATATATTTATATATATATATATTTTGAAGCAAGAATTCATTTAAAGTTTTATTGAATTCAGATTACAATACCTGCCTTTAATTTTCTTATTGCATTTTTATAATTTTCCAAT
This sequence comes from Ascarosepion bandense, assembly GCA_037127315.1. NCBI lineage: Eukaryota > Metazoa > Mollusca > Cephalopoda > Sepiida > Sepiidae > Ascarosepion > Ascarosepion bandense. The sequence continues at coordinate 4,581,113 of JBBBDQ010001028.1, read as the reverse complement.
AAGTTGTTGCCCGTCCAAATCAAAATTGTGACTAAACTGTTTAAAGGTCATGTACATTCTTTTCTGCTTTTGTTAGTATATTTTCCGTCATTATGAAGAACTATTTTTTCAGTATCATAAATAAACGCTTTATTTATCTAAGACTCTCATTCCCTGGGAGGCTATGTTTCAAATTTAAATATACGGGTATAATAAAAGTGATGTTATTATAAATATTATATACGACTTTTAGATATTTCATGCAAATTTTAAAATGCAGTATTCTCCGTTGAAGGTTATTGTTAATGCGAGTTTCGTATGTATGTATAATAATAATTTAAAGTATTTTGAGTCTATCTTTACAGAGTGGCATTTCTTGTATTTCAGCCAAATCTGTTGGTTCCTACCATTAGGAATGGCTGTAAAACACCACCTCCAAAATTTATAGACAAATCGCATGCTGGATTTCTTCCTAGCCAGTAAGACAATTTAATTCTCGGTCTCATTTGCCATATTTTGTTCTTTCTTGTTTTGAAGTCAGAATGCTATAATCACATAACCGTTCTTAATTTGTTAACTTTTTGCCTTATTACTATTGCTTTGACTAGTTTCGTCTTTCATATATTGTTTACTTATATTATTTTGCTCTGATTTTTTTTCTTTTGTTATTATTTCTTGCAAACTTTGTCAATTCCGTTTGTTGGGTATTTCTGCCAATTACACTTAACAATAGCCAATAACTCTGCATAATTTCCTATTTTAGAAAACAGCTTATTGGAAAATGTAGTAAAAAATTTAACCGACACACTTTATGGGTTATATATATATATATATATATATATATATATATATATATATATATATATAATTTTTGGTAAGAATGATATTCGCCAGAAGTGCGGTCAAATTAAAACAGTGCTCAATACTATTTTCATAGAATGAAAATGTATGGAAAAGTAAGATGTAAAATATCAGAAACACTGACCTTCTTGCAAACATGTTTTTTGTCAAGATGGCTTCGTCAAGTCTCGCACTCACGTGTATACGTACACAAACAGATATGTCTTTATGTATCCACTTCTTTCCTGTTCGATCTCAGAGAGGTTTTTGATAACAATTGAAGTTAAAGCATTAAAAAAAGAAAACAAATCAATTGAAAAAAAATTAAGCAAAGGATTGTCGTATACTCTTAAAATATGGGATCACAGCTAAAAATTCTGTAAAATACACTTTTCATTAGAATTCGGGAATAAAAGTTTTCTTATTATCTAACAAAACTTGTGAGCTGTTTTTGAAAAATTCGAGCTATTTTGGATTTTCAGATTGAATAATTTATAATATTTAAGTAAAATTTGCTTTTTTAAGCTTTTGTAACACTGACCTACTTTAATATATTGTCCGATGAAACAATAAAATATGTCTTCGATCACTATGCAAGTTTTCTGTTATCAATTTATGGATCATCTCATCTGGCAAGCCCTCCTCCCTCTCTCTCTTTTTTATACACACACACACACACACACACACATATATATATATAGTGAACTTTCTCGTCGCATTTGACTTATGTAAGGATGCTTCCGATGAATTTGTTGTATAATTGGCTAATAATTCAGTTTATAGAAATGAACCGCCAATCTAGCTATACAAATGTTTTGATTTTAGCAGTGGAGGCTGGTGTAGAACAGCTACATTTTTGGAAGAATTGATAACAGAGAATATGTACGCAGCGTGCCACGAAGACCACCATGGGTGTGAATTCAGAGTTTTCCATCTTCAAGACTGATTGACATCCAAGGATAGAGAGCCTTGTTTGCCCTGCTGCTTAATTCATAGCTGGAATATTCATATCTTTTTCTAAATAATTAAAAGGGAAAATGGAATTTTGCTGGGCTGTGAGTCTCTCTTTTGCTGAGTGGTCTAAAGCACACCAGATCAAACTATATTTTTTCCTACACCTTCGGAACGCAAATTGGAACACTGCTGTAGAGCAAATTTTTCTTTATTAAGAATTCTTGAGTACGCAGCTTGTTTCAAATGAAACCACTGATATCAAACATAAAAATCTAATCCAGAAAATTGTATTATAATTGATATATCACTAAACTAACCTTTTAAAACCATGTATTTATTTGCAATATTGATGCTAGCAGCGTCTCATTGCCCAGACGACAGATTTGGGAAGCCTTTGGTTTCTTTGATTTCGACGCAAGAATTTGGAAATCGCAGCTCGTTACATGTGAGCGACCGAATATTTGGTAGCGGGGCGCCAAGTGAAAAAAAAAAAAAAAAAAAAAAAAATGGAAAATAGTAAAAGAAAAAAGGTTTAAATCAATAATTTTCTTGTACATCTAATAAAAAAAAACAGAAAAAACATCTCGGCTTTTATTTCATATCATCTACTCACCTATCACATCTCGAAATAGTGTTGATTCAAACCTGATATCATATCCGCTTAGGGCGAACGGGTGTGACATCACGCCAGAATTGTTTCAACACGCATTTAATCTTTGATTTCGAAAAGAGTTTATATTTTACAATAACAATTATAAAAACCGTTAAAACAACAACAAAATAGAATTGAGAAAGAAATAGAAAAGAATTAATATGTAATAAAAATATTTTTCTTTGTGAATGTTAGTTGTCACCATCAGCATTTCACCATGCATCTCATAATTTTCGAGCTGACAACCATGTTTATTTTTTCACATCTTGAAAAAAATATGATGATTTTACAATCATCTTGCTGATACTATGTAAAATGAATTATTTTCTGAAATTAATCATCTTTGGAAAAACTTGTTGACATTTTTTTCTTAAAAGATGGCAAAATTAAGAAAGTAAAAGAACTGCATTTTTAGCTGTTGTATAAAATGCAGACGTTAAAGGTTGGAATTTTGTTTCCAAAATAAAAACACAGAAAAAGTATGTACTTGGAAATTACAGGAGAATTTAAAAAAAATCATTATTGCGATTTTTAAACGTTTCCTTCATTTGATTTTTGTTTCGTTTGAAAGAAATTCTTTCCTGAACAACAAGCCATTTCAATCTCCATTATAAATGAAAACAGTTTTTAATGCTTTTCATTTGTATTTTCGCTAAAAATAGATGGATAATTTACAAGAAGCCCCGATGAGAAGCAAACACACACACACACACACACACACACACACACACACACACACACACACACACACACACATATATATATATATATATGCATGTATGTATATTTGGGCAGCAAACATTCTTTTAAACATCTTTCATTAAAAACGGCAAACAAGAAAAATTTTTTATCTAGTCTATCCAGTATCCTTTTGTTTTTCCGTTTTGTAGAAGTAAAGAGTACTGAATATTTCCATAATATTTATTGATCCAATCGCTTTCGGCTACTTTAGCCATTTTCAAAGGAATCTTATTTTTGGTGTTAGTTTTTTCTCGCGTTTTCACTATTTATGCTGTATTTTATTTTTGTGTTGTTTCATTCAGAAAAACGTAAGGATGGTGGAAAAACTAAATAAAAAATGAATTAAATCTATTTGTCTGCCGTATTTAATGATATATATATATATATATATATATATATATTGATAAATATAGTTTTAAGTTATGCTATATTTATAGGTTGAAGGGATAGAGCGACTGTAAATTTAAACGTAGGCATTGAAGTCAACATCTAAAGGCGACAGTCTGTTTCATGCTAAACGCAATCGTCAGGCCACGATGATTGCGTGTACCATGAAACAGACTGTCGCCTTTAGATGTTGATTTTAGTGCCCACTTATACATATGTATTTATATATATATATATATATATATATATATATATATATATAGAGTCGATGGGTAAATTGTCGCCATTTTATATTTTTAATCTCGCTTATGCGCGTTGTTTTTGATTTTTTCGACTGCACAATATAGTAGGGTCAGTTCGGCACCGTCTGTGAGAAAAAGAGGAGCAAGACGCAGTTCACTTCCCAAGAAATTTGGAAACGTCATGCTGTACTGCTTGGCATTCGCAATCACATCATTCCTTGCATCAGGCCACCTAACTTCTCAGACTGTAACCACCTAGGGCCTACATTATTATGTGTGGGGTGCAGTTCAGCGAGAGGCAAAAAAGTCTTCTTGTAACATCAAAGGTGAACTGAAGGCAAGGATTATGGCAGCATTCACCAACTTAAACAAGGAGACCATCTAAAAGAGTTTCAGGACATTCCCAAGGCCATGGTTAAAGCCAATAGCGATTTTATTTAATTTTATTGAAATCATTAGCATTTCAAGATATTTTGTATAATTTCACTAAATATATCTGTTAAAATGAGATGCCAGTATTATTTTCATTTTTGCATAATTTAGACGACAGTATATCCATCGGACCCGGTGTATATATCTTATAAAGCATGCACTTGTAAACATGCATATATATATATATATATATATATATATATATATATATATATATATATATGAATTAGCATTTTTGTTAAAAATAAAAGATTTTACAAATTTAACATGCCGTCTTCTCTCTGGGGCATCATTGAACTATTATTATCAATATGAAAAACATTATTATCACAAAAATCAATATTCATACAGTTATAATCTTGGTTTATATATAGTAAAACAGTAATCAAAGGAAAAAAAGTATATCAAGAAATATAAACAATAAACAGCGAAAATGGAAACCCCAGTGAAAGCACCGAGTTATCTCCCTTTCTTTATGTGCATCTTTCTTTTCTTTTTCTAGTTTGTTCAGAAATGCGAAAACAAAGAAGACATCTTCTTTTGGCAAATCTTTTAAAAAGAATTCTTCAACGTAGCTTTTTAACAAATTAGTCGATCGTTAAAACCACCGTTTTTTATTTTGACAATCAGCCATCATAATTATCATTATCATCATCGACAACAACAACATTTAATTAGGATTTCAGTCATAAGAATAACAATGTGGATTATGACAAAAATTTAGTTTGTAAAAATAAAAAATAAAAATAAAGATTTTCCCTCCATTTTTTTCAAGGGAGCAGGCATTGTTCTTAATAAAAACAGTCTTTAAAATGTCACATGTATCTTAACCAACGCTTTGAATGGCATGGTCGGAGTTCATTGGTTCATTAATAAACTATTAGGAATGACGTCATAAAGTGGTGAATAATTTGATGTCACTCGATGACGTCATAACAAGTCACAACATAGCACTTGTATTTTATTTAATGGATTAAAAAAAAAAAATGCTTTTAGATTGATTTTATAAGCCAGTTTATTTCACCGTGAAGCTGTAAACAGTTTCCACTTGCTACTTTGCATACTGAATAATAATAATCATAATAATAAAAAAAAAATATGTAACGCTACGCTTAATTCTTTTGGTTGTATCATAGAAAACAACGCAAAAAATTAAATATAGAATACATTATCATTATTAATAATAATAATGAAGAAGAAGAAGATAAAAAATGAAGAGGAAACGAAACCTTGTATAAGTGGTAGAACCTCGTCAGAGTACTGAAAAGGTTATGAGACATGAACATAGCAGTAGTACCAATCGGAGTTGGAGTAACGGAAACAATCCCGAAAAATTTAGCGAAAAGGCTTGGAGGATCAGAAAATCCAAGGAAGACTCGGAACTATCTAGACAATGGCACAAACGAAGACAATTACAATACTGAGGAGGGTCCTCAAATAGTGAAGAAAGTCACTGCCACTTTATCTCCTTTGAAAGCCACCAGTTACCGCTGGTGGGAAAATACAGTGAGTCGAAATAATACCCAGAAAATATAACATCGATTACAATTTATTATAATTATGGTTTTAGTAGCATCAAAAGTTGCTACATTAATAATGATAGTTGTATATGGCAAGAATTATATCACTCGCTCAATGATAAACCAGTTATCAGAAAGAACAAAAGTAATATTAAGAAGGAAACAAGCAGAGGACGTTGCTACTTTAAAAACGTGACGAAGACATATGAGAGATTATAGTCGAATCCGCATAAGTATACAAGCTAGGGCTGAAGAAACTCGCTTAATGTAAGCGCCATATGTGAGAAGCGAGGTATTTGAAAGCCACAAGACAGATTATATCTCGCTAATACTTGCTAACCTGAAATTTATTTCAATCTCTCCATCTTTTACTTTTTTCTTGCAGAACAAAAAACAATGCCTCATTTAAAATGTGGCTTTAAAGTTAAGATGTAACATTTTTTTTTACTAATCATGAACTTTACATTTAGGTTTTAATATCCAGTGGGGTCAAAGTTCATACTGGGTAAATAATTATAAGGCTTTAATTTTTTTTTTTACCTTTTAAATTAACTGTGGAGGGAAAACGGATCTTAGCTGATATATTCTCACGAACTGCACATCAAAGCTCGAAGAGCCGCATGGACTGAACGAGCCGCGTTTTGGTCACATCTGTTATCAACAAATGAGTAAAGAAATTAAGAAATATTCCAAAACCTCCAGACGATAAAATCAGCTGGAATAATAGCTGGTAAGGAAAACTTATTATTATTATTACAAACAAAACAGTAGTAGTAGTAGTAGTAGTAGTAGTAATAATAATAATAATAATAATAATAATAATAATAATAAAGTCCTACATTGAGAAAATCGGAATAAAGCCTAGTATATCCTCTCTTCAGAAGTCTGTGCATCTTGGTTTCAAATAAATTTTGTGAAAAGTGTTATGTGTCTGATGTCATGCAATGGACGATGAAGAGCACCTATAATGCAGGATCTTTGGTTGAAAATAAAACCATACGAAAGAAATAATAATAATAATAATAATAATAATAATAATAATAATAATAATAATAATTTGGAGCCCTCTGATAGTTTGGAAAAGGTTCTGATAGAATAAATAAAAGGGATTCCTGTTAGCCCATGTTTTAAAGTAATACAAAAAATGTACCTACAAGTAAATATAGCTCACACAATACAAAAAGATTTATTTTTGTAAAACGTGTGTGAGCTTAGGTTTTTTTCTTTTTACAAAAATGTTATCTGGAAAAGGTTATGAAACCTTAGGTCTCTGGTTGGGACCCAGAAGGAAATATGTATGCAAGAAAAATCAAAGCAAATAATAATAATAATAATAATAATAATAATAATAATAATAATAATAATAATAAATTGAAGTACACATTCAGAATATTCTAGGAAATTAATCTTTTTCTGAAATATAAAATATTTCGTTAACGAGTACTGCTTACATAGAAAAAAATCAATATTTTCAAAGAAAAATCTTAATTTATCTTAAAGTTTCTGTTTGAACGAATGTATATCCATACATCATAATAATAATAATAATAATAATAATTATTATTATTATTAATGTAGCTACATTGATTTACAGAAAATAGAAAAGAAACGCAGCTACTACTACTACTAATAATAATGATAATAATATACATGTCAGTGCATGAGATATAAAAAAAGACATAAAACATATGGTATCTCGCAGACATGGTTATCACGTCTGCTAGAAACATCTCATCGAAAGAATATGACAGACTTTCAACATATACGGGCCTGGAAATAAGAATTGCAAGAATGTGGCATTCAAACCCAACCAGTATTCTAATAATAATAGGAGCAATAGGAATAATTAAAAATAATGCTGATACACATTAATAAAATCCAAGTAAACCAATCACTATCTGAGATACAAAAGATTGTACTCCGCTCATATACTCAGAGATATTCTAAATAACTAAGAAAAAAATTTCTTTATCTTAGCTCTCAAGTAAAATTTCAACATGTATAATTTAATAAATAAATATTATAAGTTAGTGTATGTATGTGTGTGTGTGGGGTGTTAATATACTGCCAACTTTCCTGAATTTTTCTAATTATCTTTTGATTATTTTCTACTGATTTTTCTAATTATCATTAATTATATTTTCATAAGAATATAAAATTCTTATGAAAATATAATTAATGATAATTAACAAATAGATTATATTTTAGAAAACGTGAAGAAAAAAGGTTTTAAAATTAGAATTGAAAAGAATTTTAACATTCATCAATTAAGTAATTTTAAATTCACACCTTTAAAAATAACATTCCAATTGCACTCACGCACACACAACACAAACAATAATAAAATGACTTGAATTAAACAGTTGAGTTCAATACCTGGCCACAGCAGTGAGGACAAAAACTTGGAGAGTTGAATTACTAAAGGGAAATAACTGAAAATTGTGACATCCAGAAAAGGCATGATACGTGGAAGTAGAACAATCTACCCTCGTGGACGAAATAAATGGTTCCGTCCGAAATTTCAATTAATATTTGAGGAAGGTCAGAGCGTACAACGGCCGAAACGTCGTGAATATTACCATAAAGATGAGGACAACTGTTCGAACAGTATAAATAAAATAAATAAATAAAATAACCACTATACTTATCTAAGCTAAAAGTTTCATGGTGTCATTCATTAGAGTCAAATAAGAAAATTGTATTATTGACGCCTATTTAATACGCTAAATTTAAAAATCTAAATAAAATATTTTTTCTGTATTGAAAATTGTTAATACTGTAAAGATTTTGTTTGTGATGATCTTATTTATTACTTCCGCTAATTATTGAGCAATGTTTTTGTTTCAATTCTACTCACTTTGACAAA